>CM063602.1:13061363-13083218 GCA_032356905.1 Salix exigua | reverse complement strand
TTGTTTCCGAATTCACTTTCCGGGAAACCACTTTCCAAACTTTCCTGTGTTTGTTTGCCTTCCGGAAAATTGGTCAACGGAAAACACTTTCCAGTCAAAGAAAAATTTGGCTTGGTTTTCAGGAAAGTGTTTTTCAGAAATTTGGGCTGAAAACACTTTCCGGAAGTTGTGAAAAATTTAGAAATATCATTATTTGCTGATTATATCAAATTTGATCCTCAAACTTTTGATTGCTATATATAATTTGTTTTGAATATTTATTTTTCAATTCCATCTCTTAAAATTTAATTTTTATATTAATTTTGGTTCTTATTTTTATAATTGCTATTTGCTTTTTTCTTATCATTTTTTTATTGAAATTTTTTATCTATCAAATTTGGTCCTCATTTTTTATTGTTACTTATTTTATTTGAAATAATTTATGAAATGTTAATTATTATTATTTTAATTTATTCACCTTTCATTTTTTTTAATTTTTTAGATTTGATCTTTATTATTTTGATTATTATTTATTTTGTTTGAGATAATTTATGAAATTATATTTTTTTTCAATTTCATTCTCATTCAACTTTTTATTTTGTAAGATTTGTTCCTCATTATTTTAATAAACTTGAAAAAAAAATAATTTATTAATAAATTATTTTTCAGTTCATTTTTCATAACACAAACAAACACTGAAAAGTGTTTTCCAATTCATTTTCCATAACACTGACAAACATCAAAATTCACTTTTCAAAAGTAAACCACTTTCCAGCAAACAAACGGGGCTTTAGTGACAAGATGACCAGTTTCTTGGGCAGTTTCACCTCATAGTCTATTCTTTAGAAAGTTAGAATTGGTGTCTTTAGAACTACTGATAATTATAAGCTGGTCTCTAAGAACACTGATGTGGCTGGTGTAGAACATTATGTCAGGATATTAGAAATAAAATGACTTGACACCCCTGTTTCATTGAGAATTTCTACATCATTATACTTTTGGTTGTCAGATAATTAATCCCATTTACTTGTCTTTAATATTCTAGAAATGGTCTATGGCTCCATCAAGCTTTAATCATGCTGTTCTGGTTTCAATGCTCTGTATCTCATCTCTAGTGTAATGTAAACTTGTGAGTTTGTTATTTTGGGGAACCTTTGAAGATCAGAACATTTATAATTGTATTGAATTGTTTTATCCAGGAATCACAACTACTCAATAACTTCCTTTATTCATTCATTTCATTTGATTGCAAGTGACAGTTATCATTTCATTTTTGATTACTTAATCATCCTGTATTCATCCTCATATAGCTTCTAGGTAACTCATTCCAAGCTAATGTTGTTCATAGAATTATGCTTTTAAACTCTGATTCTGTTCAAAGTTTATGTGAGATGGCATATATTTTGTCCAGTTATCTTGATTTCATTGTAAACTTCTCCTGCAAATGCAGGTAATTTTAGCTTTACAGAAAGAATCACAGTCAAGTATGCTGGAGCTGCTGCAATGTATTTTGTGTCCAAGAATTTGAAGAAGAAATATAACATTACTGATGAACGTACTGCCCTGTATGAAGCTGTGGAAACATGGGTGGATGCTCTAAATGGCCGAGAGTTTCTTGGTATGCATTTCTGACATCATATTAATGCACATGACTTGCATACTATATGTATATACATGTGTGCGCTGCCATATCATATTATATTGTAAACTGCAATAACAAAAAAAAACGAACCATAAGGAATGGGAGAACAGATGGCTTCCAAGGCCAGGCCTCCATCCAGCGGAATTGATCTGGTTTATGTCAGAGAAAGGAGGTGCAGTAGAAGAGTTCAGTTCAAAGGCGAAACTCAATCCCAGAGAAGACAGGGTGCAGTGGAGGAGTTCAATTCAAAGGCGAAACTCATTTCAGGACTCCACTAGGTTTTTGGCAGCCTAAGTAAACCATGGTTATTCCATGGACATTGAAATAGGGACTTGGCATTTCCTTCCTAGGAAGGTCTTTATTTGGCACAACACACACACACACACACACTGTTAGCATTAGTTTTTGTTACATGAGCATGACAACTGTTTGAAGCTAAGATTCTGATTTTAACCTTTAAATTTCCATGTGACAGATATATTTATGTTATTTCTATATGACTCAGGGGGGTCAAAGCCTAATTTAGCGGACCTTGCTGTCTTTGGGGTATTGAGACCCATCCGCTATTTGAGGTATGGTAGAGATATGGTGGAGCAAACTCGAATAGGAGATTGGTACAAAATAATGGAGAATGCTGTGGGGGAGTCCTCAAGGATGAAGGCATAGATTGGAATTTATGATGCACTACTCATTTCAACCTCCAGCTTCTACAACCACGGTATTATGAACAGGAACCAAAATATTTGATAATGATTTTGATGGCTAAACAATTTTGTGATGGAAGAATATGAAACTGTAGCTCATTTTTAAAAACATGATTACTGCACGTATAATTGGTATAATTGGAGAGAATTAAGGAAATAAAGAAATTTTACATGTGGATTGTAAAACTATTCATGGATCATGGTATTTTTTGCAACTGATACATCACACAGCTATCATTTTTTTTATGCTATTTTGGTCCTTTTGTTTGTTTGTTAAGCTAATTTCTTAGCCTGTAGTTTTTAGTTCAGTAGCTGCTGCCTGCTGGAGCAAGTCCTAGATAAGGTGGGCACTGTTCAGAAGGCGGGGAAAGAAAAGACTGGATAGCTTGCCAGTTGATGCTCCATTCCATTGCATGTAGGAATAACTAATGATTATTTAGTTTTTTTAAAATATATATTTTGATAGAAAATAATATATTTATTTATTAAAAATGAAAATATATTTTTTTATCTAGGCCTTCATTCTTTTATTTATTTTTATTTTTTAAAATGTGGATTTTGAAAAGTAATTAATAGACATGTATACCTGTTTTGAAACTAATCCCAAAAAAACAAGATTTCTTTGATATGACAATTTAAAAAAACAAATTTGATGTTAATACTAAAAAATAGAGAATTTCATCAGTTTTTTATTTTGACAAAAAAAAATAGATTTGGAAGAAAAAAATTAACATTGTTAATTGTCTAAATTTATTTCTTAGCCTGTTATTTTGATTTAATTTATGATATATATTTCAAAAAGGACATTGAAAATTCATCAAGTAATTTGATGTTAATTCCTAAAATAGATGATTTTGTTGATATAAAGATTTTAATGAAAACTTTGATACTAATCTCTAAAAATAAAATAAGAAATGTAAGAAAGGACGGTTATGGGTTTAAACCTGAATTAAAAATTTATCTTGGAAAAACATTAAAAAAAACAAAAAAAATAATAAAAAAAGAGAAGAAAAGGTGAGGCCAACACGCTTGTCTCATTTAGCAATGCCTCGTGCTTGGGCCCATTAAGGTTAGCCCATTTACATGGGCTAATGCATATGTTTTGCTTGCAAATAAGAATCCATCTTGATTTATTTTGAATTGTTTTTTTGCCATGTGACTATGCCCAAATTCCATCCCATAATTGAGAAATTAGAGTTTAATTTTATTTTTTTCATCTAAAAACTTGTTTTTAATTCATTTTTGGCGCAAAAAACACACTAGAAACCTTGTTAACCAATCTATGACTTCAAAAATCATAAAAAAACTTGTCTCAAATCTCAAAATCAACAGGAAAATTAAAATCTTTCGAATCTGAGATATTTTTCTAGACACTTTCGATGTAAAATAACATATAAATAGAACTCTTCTCGTCATAAAATATCATTTTACATAAAGATCAATTATTTTGATGGTCGGTGTTAATTTTATTTTCCTTTCACTATTAATTGAATCAAACAATTTTCTCTCACTTTTCTTAAACATGAGGGAAAAAAATGAAAGTTTAAACTAAAAAAAAATGTTTTTTTTTCAAGAATTAGAGGAACCAATTTGTATAAGAAGTAAAGAATAAAGATCAAGGTAAGAGCAACTCCACCGGGCATCCTATCTTTCAGAGGCATAAATAAAATAATATATATAGCATGTTTTGGTTACTGTATTCACTCCAGCGGGAGTGATATATCTTCATGTAAAAATAACCCTGGTCACTGAAACTGCTATATATAGCACGAGATGGTCGAGAATGCATAGTATAAAATGGAATATGTGTTTAATTTTGTATTTGTAATGGACTATATGTTTAGTTAATTATTTGTAATGGAATATATGTTTAATTAATTATTTGTCATTTGCTTTAAATATAAAGTTCTTCTAACACTCAATGACATAAGTAGCAATAATTAACTTCAAATACAACAACCTTTAAAAAAACATACAAATATTGTTGGTGGCAAATGATATTTTAGCAGAATTTTCAATATTTTTAGGTTTTTAATTTTTAATTATTTTTTATTTTAAATATAATTATAAAATTAATAATTATATTGTTGGAGAGTTTTGTAAAAGTAATTGTTTAATTATATAACTTACTCTTATTAATTGTATAATTAAATTATATACAAAATAATTATATTATATTTAAAATAATATTTAAAAAATAGCTCTTCAAAATAGCATTTACCATTGGAGCACACATAAAAAAATATTATTTTTACACTATTTAAAGTGCCATTTTAGAGATTTGATTCTCCAAAATAGCACTCTCATTGAGTTGCTCTAAGCATTTCTCAAGAAAAATAATTCTAAAACCGTGTTTCATTTTATTCCTTTGTATTTCCGCACGTCTTTTATAATATTATTAATTTTAATGTAATAATAATTAATTGAAAAAAGTAGTGAGGATTAAATTTTAAAAAAATAAGTAAAAAATAAAGAGGTAGAATCGACTTGTTTAGAGCTAGAAGGTGGTTTGCCCTCTCTGAAGCGGTGTTCTAGCAGGCAATTGAAACATTAGGGTTTCTTCGGCGATCTGAGAATCAAACTCCCTATAGATTATCTTGACGGAAAGCAAGAGGTAACTTTCTTTAATCACTTGAAGTGAAATCCAATCCAATCCCCATGTTTTATTTTCTCACCAAATCCGCTCTCCAATTCGGGAAGCACACTGCTGCAGTTTCACCCACTCACAAGCTCTTCTCATTTCACCTCTCACCTTCAACTATCTCTCTTAGATTCTTCATCTCAACCCTTGAAAACCCAAGTAAACTATCATTTGCAGCTTCTTATCTCATAAGCAAATTAGGGTTCTCCCCTGAATCTGCTCTTTCAGCTTCTAAACATCTCAATTTTAAAACCCCAGAGAAACCTGACTCGGTGATCCGCATTTTCAAGCACTATGGTTTCTCTCAAGTTCAAACCTTTAAACTCGTTAAAAAATACCCCCGAGTGCTTTCGTGCAACCCTGAGAAAACCCTTTTGCCTAAACTAGAGTTTTTCCACTCTAAAGGCGTGTCAAACAAAGACATTGCACGCATTTTATGTACATATCCTCATATTTTACTTAAAAGCTTGGAAAACTGTATAACTCTTAATTTTAACTTCCTAAGCAATTTGCTTCAATCTAATGACAAGACAATTGCTGCTGCGAAAAGATACTCGCCCATTCTCTATCATAAAGCCGATAGATTCTTGAAACCTTGTGTCGACATTTTGGAAGAGTATAGAGTCCCCAAAAAGCATATTGCTTCGTTGGTTCACCGTTGGCCGAGGTCTGTAATGATGTCCCCGAAGCATCTGAGAAGAATTGTAGAGGAGGTGAGAGAAATGGGATGTGATCCTCTTAAGCCACAGTTTACTACGGCAGTGATGGTGATGAGTCTATTGAGCGAATCTGGGTGGGAAAGGAGGCTGGGTCTTTATAAGAGTTGGGGTTGGTCTGAGGATGACGTTCTTGCTGCTTTCATAAAGGAGCCTTGGTGCATGATGACATCAGATGATAAGATTATGGCAGTGATGGATTTCTTGGTCAACAATATGGATTGCGAGCCTTCATTTATTGCGAAAAACCCCTATCTTTTGAAGCCAGGCTTGAAGACAACATTTATACCAAGAGCTTCAGTTGTTCACTTTTTGTTATCGGAACGGTTGATTGAAAAGAAGCCTAACTTGGTTACTCTGTTTTTGTGTTCTGAGAAGATGTTCCTTGAGAAATTTGTGTATCGTTTTGAAGAAGCCCCTCAGCTATTAAAGCTGTATGGAGATCAATCATATCTTTCAAAATGACATGGAAATGTAACCATTTTGTGAATCGTTTTTTCCTCTCCAGATTTTGTAGGATACAGTAATGCAACTCAGATATGCAACTCCACTGCTACATTTATTTTGGTGTCTGTTACAAGTGAGTTTTGTTTACCAGCACAAAGGAAAAGATGATGGCTTCTGCTCTCTGGTGTCTTCCTGATAAAACGTGTGCATCCATTAATCAGTGGAGTTAGTTATCTTCATCTTCCATTTCAAGTATTTCAAAGTCATTCTGTAGTGGAATTGGTGTTGAAAAACACCACCTATATGGTGAATTTTGCGCAGTCATGGAATGATTGAGAGTCCATATGCTAGAATGCAGATAGATTAAGGATTTTGAATTCAATGTCCCGCATCTAAACTCATTTTCAGCATTCATTAGCAATTGCATCTGCGTATAATGCACTGCAGCTTACAGGATGTTAGATGTTGAAGTTACAAAAGACTAGGACCCTGGATGTCTGCATGTTCCCGGGGTCCTGCTCATTTTTTGTGTATCCGCATTGTTATGTTCAACTTAATAAATCCACTTTATTATGAATAATTATGTTCTTGTTTCATGGGAAACGTCCAACCCCAGCATTTTCACTGACCCCATTAACAATATTTCTTTCTTCATTTCTTTCCCTTTTTCTCCTGATGATTGTCGTGTGATGAGCTCTTTGTGACAGTTTATCTGCTTTTCGAATGAAGATTGAGTATCATTTAAAGTGGTAGCATGTATGATTTTAATCTTAAATTTAACATTTCTCTGCTCTAATTGATGGTATGAATAGCGCCGAGCTACTCTAAGATCTGTTTTTCATCGGCAACTACAAGTCAAAAGGTTAGAAAAAGACTGATCAAATGAAATTCTTGTTTGTGTCTTGGATGATTAATAGAATTGTTTTGCCCCCTCCAAATAACCAGTTGGATGAACAAAAGCTTCTTCACGGACTATGGGAGTGACAGGTGACTTAGGACCTGAGATGTCCTTGCACAACCTTTAAATGCAGGACGAGAAAAAACAAAAAACAAAAATAACCAAACTGATTAGATAACTAAAAAAATAGGTTGATTTCGGTTTAAAGCTTCTTAAACTGACTGTACTGAACCAAACCACACCCTTAAGAATAAATATAAAAATGTTGATTATAATATGGTTTTATTATAATGAATATTAAAGATGTGCATTTTTTTCAAAATCTAGTTAAAATGATTGATTGTGTATAAAAAGGACTTGTCACCCTTTGTACACTTTATTTAATGTAAGCTTCTTTGTTTATTTTTCTTATATAAATTAAAGTGTGTTTTCTAACTATTGGTTTGTCTAATAATTAAAGTTGGTCCACCCTAGTAAAGTGATCCATAGATTTAGGAGTCAAGTCTAGTCATTGTAAAGTCAAAATATATAAATAAAAAAACATTTTTATTTTTAAAATCGGGAATACATTTTATATATAAGATTATACTCTTGAATATTAAAAGAAAGAAAATAATTATTTTGGTGCTATTGGAATGTAGGCCATGGCTTTAATAAACTATTCATTAAATCAAATATGCATGCAAAATAAAAACTATTTTTCTTGAACTTCTTAGTATTTTAAAAAGACATTAAATCATTCCATGTATCTATTTTATTATTATTTATACTAATATGATTTTTTATTTTATTTTTAAAAGACTTGGCTATATGAAATTTAAAATAAAGTTGTATTTTTGAAGGGAAAAAAAGAGTTGTGTTGTTTTTAGGAAAGAAATGTTTTTGTTTAATATCGGAAAACCACCCTGTGTGTAAGTCACAATTTCAAATATTAAGTATGAAAAGGTAAAAAAATAGATAACTTAAAATTAATTGCAAGATGATCTTAAGAAAAAAAACTTACTAAAGGTGGACTAAACTCATGTTTGGCAAAACACACAATGTTTTAATCAAGCTATTTCAATCAAAGTATCAACTCCATGCAAATTACTAACCAACTTATTACTCCTACAATCCAACAATCAAATATCACATCTTATTAATTTCATGAATTATTTCCAACTCGTAAACTAACTCAAAGGAATTAACACTAAACCAAACATAATTCATACATCAACATTTAATATTCAAATGGAAATCACAACCTAAGAAAATAAACTCATAATTCAACACAAAAAATCAAATCATTTCAAAATATAAAAAAAAAACACATAATTCCAAACCAAATATCCAAATAGTTCAAAAAATACACATTATAATTAGGTGACCAATCTATGGTCTTTTATTGGGTGACTTGCCCATCATTTGTGTTCAAATAATCTGACTATGATTTGTGTCCCAGTAACCTGCCCGTGGTTTATAATTAGGTGATGTTCCTATGATTTGTGCTTAGATAACTTATTGAAGGTATATAATTAGGTGATCTTCCTATGATTTCCGTTCAGGTAACTTGTTCATGGTCTTTAATCACATGATATGTTAAGGTAACTTGTGTTATGGTCTGTGATTGGGTGACTTGCTCGTGGTTTGTTTTATTAGCACTTTCTAATGGTAAGGTTGACATTTTTCGTTTCTTGCTGAAAAGGTTAGCTTTTTAATTATTGGGTTAATGTTTGTCCTAATGTTTTCTAATGGCAGAGTTGATGTTTGTGTTTTCTGATGGAAGGGTTGGATTTCTTGATTAGAGTATTAAAACTAAAAATTCTTGATGATAAAGTTAAAAAATGAAAGTTTTTAATGATATAGTTAAATTTCTTGGTGTTTTCTTATTAGAAGATTGTTGATTGCAAGGTTGATACTTATCATTCCTGATGTGAAGGTTGACATCTCTCATTCCTTATGGCAAGGTTCAATTTTCTTATGACATGGTTGAAACATAAGATTACATATGACATGGTTATAAATGAATGTTCCTAATGACAATGTCAAATCTCTTAGTGCTTCTTGATTGTAAAATTAACATGTCCTTTATAATACCAAGGCCAGACTTTTTTTACGACAAAATTGAAACTAAGAATTTTTTTCTAACATGGTTTAAAACTAGAGATTCCTAATGACATAGTTTATTTTTTTTCGTGCTTGTTGATTGTAAAGCTACCACTTGTCCTTTCTACTGGTAGGGTTGAACTTTATTCAAGATTTATCCTCGGAGACTTTCCATAAAACTATCATGTAATTATTTGAGTTAGTAATTTCTAAAATGATATGCTTGCATTCTTAATAGATTGGTATTTACTTTTCTATGCTTAATGGATGAAGTTTGTAATTTTTGACAAAAATATGTTGGTTATTTTTTTCTATTTTTGGATTTTTAAAATATAAGAAAAAAGGGATAAGAAAAATCCAGGTTAACACATTAACCAAGACCTAACCTTTCTTTCCTTTATTTCATTTCCCATTTCTCCGTCTTCATTCGAATTCACTTCAAATAGTAGTTTCTCTCATTTCATATCTTGTTATATTTTTTTGGATTATTTATATTTTAAAGAGATTGATTTTGAGTGATAATATTATGAAAAATAGGGGATTGTGAGCAATTGGGTATCATGGGTAAGTGATTTTATTCATCTCATATTTTCCCATTTCATTTACACAATCGTTTGCTTTTACTTGGTGGACATTATACCTGAATATGTGTATATGAGTAAATATTAAATGGTTATTTTGTTTTCTTAGTGTGTTTGAGATTGTGATAGCTTTTGTATTGCAATTTAAAAAAGTATGTTTTAAGAAAATGTTTTTAAGGGTGACTTAAAATAGGTTTAAAAAATATGTGTTTCTGTTAAAAATATTATAAGATAAGTTTTTGATGCAAAATAAATGAAAAACATGTCTTTATGAATAAAAAACAAGTTAGTTTGGCTTTTATAAAACCGAATGTTGAAAATGCAAACAAATAAAATTTATTTGATTAACAAAACTATATTTCTCTATGATTTGACAAAAGGTAAAAATTACCACAATACCAAATGATCTCTTACAATAATAACAACAATATTTTTGTTGCTTTCTAAGAGAATAACGATTATTAAATATATGAATTAAGATAAAATAGATTAGAAATAAATAGGTTTGAGATGTTTATAGTCTTATGCAATGATTTTATCAATATCATATAAGTATAAAACTTATGTGATATTTTGCCTAATGTTAGTGTAAGAGATAGATAAGTTGTGGTATATTTTATTATATTGAGATGTTGGTGTAAATGAGTGATAAAATATGCTTGCAATGCATTGCAAGACAACTTGAAAGTTGTAACAATGAATAAGAACAAAGATTTTGTGTCTGCAATTGTGATCCAACCACACTTTTGGATTTTTTTAAAGAAAAATTAGCTTATTTTTGGTTTTTTTTATGTGTGTTTTTGAATTGTCTTGATGTTTCAGATATCAAAAATAAATTTAAACAAATAAAATATATATTTTAATATACTTTTAAGTGAAAAATACTTTAAAAATGAACTTTCACCACACTTTCAAATAATCACGTACATGTATAGTGTAACAATGTCAAATGTCCACGAGGTGCACACTTCGACAGGCTGTCCAAAACAATGTCTAAGGGCACTGACAACCATGTCAAAAGCGGGAAAAATCAGCAGCACAAATTTGTTTAGTTGTAGGTTCATTAAGAAAAATTAGCAGCGCAAATTGTTGATGAACATGGGCTGGATTGTCCAGGTTAGGTAGAAAAATTCATTAGGGGATAGGTTGAAGAGAACAGGGGATGTCGCGAACATTCAGCAACGCATGCATTGGCAACCTTCACGCATATGCATATTCAGTAGCACATAATAACTTGTGCAAGTCAGGGGTTTGACTTGGCATGACCTAATACTTGGACAAAGGATTGTTCAAAGCATGCGAGAGACCTAACAACAAACACATCAGAAGTTGACAGGTGGGACTGCTAAGTGGACATGCAGAATGTGGGTTAGTGATAGTTATGGGCATCTAAGATCATGAGATCATGAGAGATGTGCTGGAGAACATGAGGTCATGACTGAAAATGCTCTCAACCCAATAAGATAATGGGGGAAAACTACCAATTATTTGATAGATAATGGGGTCACTATGTTCATGAGTGAACATGGATGAGATAGTGTCTTACTATTTCCTTAAAAGTAGGAATGAGAGTTTTTTCCTATAAATACTTGTGGCAGCTCTTGATTTGGGGCAACATATAGAACACGAGATAAAGACATAAGCTTGGTGTAACATGCAATCTTTGTGCACGACACACATACGAATTTGTGAACAATTTTCTTTGTTTATGAGATTAATAAAGATTGGGAAAAAATTCTGTAAATTTTGTCATACACTTTGATTACCTTATTCTTTTTGTGTATTCTGCTTGTCTTCTAACTTTGGAAAGTGTGAAAAACCTCTCGCATGAGGGAAACACTTAGTTATTGTACAAACATGGGAGAGATTGTTGAGGAAAGACTAAATCTAGTTGGGGACTAGGCTATCATACAAGTTTATTTGTGGAGTAAAAAATATACCCCATTATGAAGCAATGTGATTTCTACGTGGTGCATATAAAATGCAAATCAAACCTAAAAAAGCTTTCGATTATCATGGTGAGTAATGAAGGGCCTGTTTGGGCGGTTCATGATTACTGATTGCTTTTGAAAGTGTTTTTATTTAGAAATACATCAAAATGATATTTTTATATTTTTAAAAATCATTTTTGACATTAGTACCATAGTTGTTAATACCGTTCCGATCGTCGTTTTGGTTTTTCGGTGGAACGGAACGTTCAAGCATGCCAGTTGCGATGATCGCATCTTGTTCATATATAATTAATTATATATATGTATATATGTATATATATATAAATATGAAAAAAATAAAATGTTAATTTAACAAGTATAATTAAAATTCAAGATAAATTAATTTTAAATTATACAATACAAACACAGTTAAAAAATCATAATCTCAAAATTAGAAACATTTCTAAAATTCCAAAACTAGTTATGCTCTTTTATTAATTGAAATAAAACTTAAAAGTTTCTTTCTTAAAAAAAAAAGATCTTGTTTAAGACCTGTTTATAAATATACATAACTAGTTAATAAACAGGTCTTGAACAACATCTCTAAATTAACTTTATATTTGAAGTTAATCATTTGCCACCAACAATATTTATATGTTTTTTAAAGGTTGTTGTATTTAAAGTTAATTATTGCTACTTATGTCATTGAGTGTTAAAAGAACTTTATATTTAAAGCAAATTGAGCAACTGAAGCTCTTGGTATAAATGATGTCTTCAAGCCTGGCTTCAAAAGATAGGGTTTTTCGCTATAAATGAAGGCTCGCAATCCATATTGTTAACCAAGAAATCCATCACTGCCATAATCTTATCATCTGATGTCATCATGCACCAAGGCTCCTTTATGAAAGCAGCAAGAACGTCTTCCTCTGCAAAGACAGCATTGAGTGTTATCGGAACGGTTGATTGAAAAGAAGCCTAACTTGGTTACTCTGTTTTTGTGTTCTGAGAAGATGTTCCTTGAGAAATTTGTGTATCGTTTTGAAGAAGCTCCACAGCTATTGAAGATGTATAACGAGAAATTAAATCTTTCAAAAATGAGAGGTAACGTTGTAGTTGAAAATTGTTGAGATAATTGGTCCATTTTGGTTTTCCTTCCTGTTGTACTCTGATGCATGGAATGCAGTCTAAATTTGCATGTTATCTGCAATTTTGGCTTCTCTCTTCTTTATTTTCTTGATCGGAGGTCAAACAATGCCTTGTTTACTTGTATGCAGTCTACTACTTTGTTTCACATAGTTTGCACATGTTCTGTATGTTGGGTATATGAATGAAATACAAGAAACATAAGGATATTTCTCTAATAATGAGGTACTCTCTAAAATTCAACAAGTTCTTCCTCAAATAAAGAGGAGAACACAATAAACAGTTTAGAAATAAAAAGATTCCAACAAATAAGAGGAAAAAGAAAATTAGTTTTTGGGATGCCTTTGTTTGAAAAAGTTTCATGGTATTTATAGATAACCATAATGTAACGGTCACATCTAATTTAATTATAAAATTAAATTAGCAGTTACAATAATTTAAAATATATCCTTTATAAAATAAAATTATGGCCTGTTACAAAATTAAATTATGATTTAAAATATATCCGTTACAAAAATTAAATTATGGTAACACTTATATTTGTAACTCTTAAAAAATAAATTTTCAATGGTTACAAAGTTATCAAGTGTTTTAACATTGTGAGATAGTCTTTTGAAATATCTATTATAATATTTACAACAATCCCCCACATATTCAAAAGGTTTTTAATAATAATAATAATAATAATAATAATAATAATAATAAACAAGTAAATAAATTTGCTGGATCTCTTTCACAAATGAGTGTAATGCATCTAACCTGGTGTCTTTTGGACTATGAACTAAATTATAGAAAGTATGAGATTTAACTTACAGAATTATTGGTGAAATATTTAATTTCTATGAACACAATAATTCTTTTTATAAGTTAGGTATCTCACCAATCACATTATACCCTCACAATTCTTTATTGTTTGACTCAGTTTTGCGCTTTTAATCAGCCATGCACGTGCCTGGTTATTCATGAGTGCTTTAAAGATTTTGCTAATATCTTATGGGAGCGGCCCCACTCCACACTCATATAGGTGATTCCATAAGTGTTCATTGTATTTTGAACACTATCCATAAGGAATATAGAAATCATTAAGAACTTTATAGTTCATCCTCTCCTTGATTTACATACTAGCACTATTCTCACATCATAGATAAAGGACTTTTTATAGTGCTGTAAAATTATAAATAACTTTGTTGTTACCCATATGAACCTAATTCATGGGATCTCCAATCTAATAGGTTGTGTTACCATTATTTTGATTTCTTACTTTAGCATTAGTCTCATTCCTCTCGATGTTTCTAATATCATCTTTCTACCAAGTGGTTTAGTCAGAGGATCAACCAAATTCCTTTCTGACTACACATAATATATTGAAATAACTCCATCTTTTAACAGTTGTTTTACTATATCATGTCTTAATCAAATATATCGATTTTTACCATTGAAAGATTTATTCTTTGCAATGAATATTGTCGCTTGACAATCACAATACATGGATATGGAAGATGTTGGTTTTATTCCCACTGGAATTTCAATTAAAAAATTCTCAACCAATCAACTTCAAATCCTGCTAAGTCTAGTGCTCTAAATTCTAACTCCATAGTGGATCGAGTAATTAAACTTTGTTTGGAAGATTTCCAAAACACTACACCACCACCTAGAGTAAAGATATAGCCACTACTGGATTTAAGTGTCAAGTCATTTGAATCTGATAAGATTATAATGACACTTTAATCCCAAATTTTCCCAAAAAAAAGCTATAGAGACCAAATTTGCTCTTATATACAATACCTCATTCAAAGCCAACGTCTTCCTCCGAAGTCAATTTCAAAAAGACTTTGTCTTTTTCAAGAACATTTGTTGTCCTTGAACCTCCAAGGTAGACCACTTCTTCTCCATCCTTAAAAAAATATATAAGTGGAGAAGAATTCTTTATTTGCACATATATGCCTAGTAGCACCGAAGTCTACCGCCTATTTTTTCTCACTGGTCACCATATTGACTTGAGAAACAACCACAACAATGATGTCTTCTCCTTAAACCATGTTGACCATAGTTTTAGGAGGATTGTTGTTTCTCTTTCTATTTCGACATTGAGGTGCATGGTGGCCAAGTTACCACACACAAAACAATTTTTCTTTTCATTAAAATTGTTGGTTTTGAGTTTGAACACGGTGGTACTATTACTATTAGACTTAAAAAAATTAAAGTTATTCTCATACCTTTTTGATATGAAATCTCTTAAACCAATTTGTCATCCCCTTTTTCATAGCAACTTGCACTTCCTTTCTATTAAAAGGACGGAATAAAGGAGGACGACAATTGCAGCGGCAGTAGCAACAATAACGGTGAGGGCAGGGTAATTGTTCACAACAATGTTTTTGTCCATGTTAAAAAGGACTATCCTTAAGATTGTTGGGTATATGAATGAAATACAAGGAACAAAAACAATTAAACTTGAGATGTGTTTAGCATTGTCCTTAAGGATATTTTCCCAACAATGAGGTACCCTCCAGGATTCAACAAGTTTTTCCTCAAATAAAGAGGGGAACACAATAAACAGCTTAGAAATAAAAAGATTCCAACAAATGAGAGGAAAAAGAGAATTAGTTTTTGGGATGCCTTTGTTTGAAAAAGTTTCATGGTATTTATAGATAATCATAATGTAACGGTCACATTTAATTTAATTATAAAATTAAATTAGTAGTTACAATAATTTAAAATATATCCGTTATAAAATTAAATTATGGTCCGTTACAAAATTAAATCATGATTTAAAATATATCCGTTACAAAAATTAAATTATGGTAACACTTATATTTGTAACTCTTAAAAAATAAATTTTCAATGGTTACAAAGTTATCAAGTGTTTTACCATTGTGGGATAGTCTTTTGAAATATCTATTATAATTTTTACAACACTGTTTGCCTGCCACAAAGCAAAAGGTAGCTATTTCTTTTAAATATTGGTCCATAACTAAAACTCAATCTCACTGTTTCTATTCCTTTCTTTTAAAATATTTCACCTAGTTTGAAATTTTTAACTGGTTCTTACTGAATTTAACATGTTTGAAAAATGAGACTTGGCAACTATTTTCACATTAGAGGCATTATAGCAATTTCCATATGTACGCGTTGCATTCTTCCTTTTGGATGTTTGAAGTATAGATAAATTGCCCTTGGCTACTATTATGTGCACAGGCAGATGAACATGCGCATTTTTGTATTTCCATCCTATCAATTTGCACCAGCCTCTATCACTTAAATACCTGGAACTTGTTCTGTTTTTCTTTTTGATGGAATGAGAGTCAGATACTCAGCTTTTCTCCAAACTCGTAAAGAAAGAAAAGGGTGAGAGTTTTCACTGCTGCAACCATTTAGTCATAGTTCTATTTATGATACAGCTGTAATGAAATTCTCCTCTCTTTTTTCCTTTCCAAAGAATGTCTCTGTTCGGTTCCATAATAAGCTTTTTGTAGCATAGTTTGTGTACTCTTGCGGTTGAATATTGTTTGAAGGAGTAGCATATAGAAATTTAGTTTTTTTTAATGCCTCTTGTGCTCATTGACTGTATTTTTGCAAGAACTCCATACTGAGGTTTCTTTGTCAACGAGTGGCTTCAAGTTGAAACGTAGTAAAAAAACAATCTAACCTTTTGAGACTTTCTTGCATGTGTGCTTTGATGGTGAATTGAATTGGTATAGTCTGTTGAGCTAAGAGGATAGACTTGAACTCGTGAAGATTAACAAGAAGATTATAAATCGGATGTAATTGATAATTTACTAGAGAGAAGATCTTGCTTGATTGTTTAGCTTGAATAACAAAGAAGAGGAAAGAGAGAAGAAAAGAGAGGGAAAGAAAAATTTGAATAAAATGTCTCTGTGTGTATATCTACACAGCTTCGACCATGAGCTACAGTCCCATATATATACTCACTGACTACTACACAATGGCTAACATACACCATACAAAATAGCTAACATACGCACATACTCATACACATACTCTAACATCCCCCCACAACCTTATGCTCTGGTGAACCAAGCATAAGGTTGGAACAGTGAATACGAAACAGGGGAGCACCGAGCCCCTTGGTTAGCACATCAGCAAATTGCTCTTTTGAAGAAACAAACTGGACAGATAATTGATTTGCAGCAACCCTCTCCTGAACAAAGTGCACATCAATCTCAATGTGCTTAGTTTTCTGATGTTGAATTGGATTTAGAGATAATGCAATGGCAGAAAGATTATCACAAAGCATAACAGGGGGTTGAACAAAAGGAACACGCAGGAATATTAACACCTGTTTAAGCCAATCAAGTTCAGCAGCAGTAGAGGACATGGCCCTGTATTCAGCTTCTGTAGAGGACCTAGAAACTGTGTGTTGCTTTTTGGAGGACCAAGAAATAGGATTAGAACCCAAAAACACAACCAATCCAGTAGTGGATATGCGATCATTAGGGTCCCTTGCCCAATCAGCATCACTGAAGGCTTTCAACTCCAATGAACCATGACAGTATGTAATTCCAAAATCAGCAGTACCCTTAAGATATCTAAGGATACGTTTGACAGCAGTAAAATGAATAAGCATAGGACTGTGCATAAATTGACACACTTGATTCACTGCAAAGGCAATATCGGGTCTTGTAAAAGTGAGATATTGAAGGGCTCCCACAATACTTCTGTACAAAGTTGGGTTGTCAAACTTCACACCATCATCCTTAACCATTCGCTGATAGGGGAGACAGGGTGTATCACACGCTTTAGCATCAAGCATTTCTGTTTTGAGCAAAAGATCATGCACATATTTAGCTTGAGACAGAAACAAGCCCCTCCGATTATGACATATCTCAATGCCTAAAAAATAATAAAGATCTCCCATGTCTTTTATGTCGAATTCAGTAGTAAGAGACTGAATGATCTTGTGTATCTCACAAGCATGATCACCCGTAATAATAATGTCATCCACATAGAGTAATAAGATGATTATACCATTATCCAGGTGTTTAACAAATAGAGATGAATCTGAAAAAGTGCTCTCAAGACCCAAAGAAGGTAAGAAATCAGTGAACCTAGCATTCCAGGTTCTGGGAGCCTGTTTGAGTCCATAGAGAGACTTGTGAAGCTTGCATACCAGTTGAGGATGTTCAGAATTAACAAATCCAGGTGGTTGAGCCATGTAAACCTCTTCTTGGAGAATGCCATGAAGGAAAGCATTCTTAACATCCAGTTGTCTTAATGTCCAACGAAAATGAGCAGCAAGAGCCAACACAAGTCTGACAGATGAGGGCTTAACAACAGGGCTGAAGGTTTCTCCATAATCAAGACCTGGTTGCTGGCTAAACCCCTGAGCAACCAGCCTAGCTTTATGGCGTGCAATGGAACCATCAGCATGCTTCTTTACTTTAAATATCCACTTGCACCCTACCAGGTTTTTATGAGATGGCAGAGGAACCAAACTCCATGTCCCTTGAGAATGAAGAGCACTAAGCTCATCCTGCATAGCTTGCAACCACACAGGAACTTGCAATGCCAATTTGTAGTTAGCAGGCTCAATTAAAGAAAGATCAATAACAGAAGAGCTTTTAACAGTAGTAAAACATGTCTTCCTCTTCGTAATCCCACTTTTACTACGTGTCTGCATAGGATGAAGATTCATAGAAGGTATGTCGTGCACTACTGAAATCACCTTAGGCTGAAAGGAATCTGCTGGAGACAATGAATGAGAAGACATACCTCTATTTTTGAAGTCAGGAGTCACAGGATTTGAGGAAAATGTTGCAAGAACAGGAGCAATGGACACAGGAGATGTTGAAGATAAGGATACAGGAGATGAGACAGTAGGAGAGATAGATGACACAGGAGAATCAACAGGCATGGCAGGAACATTAGAAGGAGAAATGATTGGAGATGCAACAGGTGTTGAGTGTTGAAAAGATGACACAGGAGAAGAACAAACAACTGGTGTAGGGTGTGGAGTTGTATTTTTCAAAAGAAGATCAGGATATGGAAACACAGCTTCATTAAAAACAACATGCCTTGAAATATATGTATGTTTCCTAGGAACATCATAACATATATACCCTTTGTAATGAGAGGCATAGCCTAGGAAAACACACATTGTGGTCTTAGGTTGCAGCTTATTCTGGAGATATGGACGTAATAAAGGGAAGCATGCACACCCAAAAGTCCGCAGATGAGAGATAGAAGGAGGTGAATCAAACAACAATTCAAAAGGAGATTTATGTCTCAGAACTGCTGAGGGCATACGATTTATTAAAAAAGAAGCAGTAAGCACAGCATAGGACCAAAAAGAGGCAAGCAACCGAGCATGTTGAAGGAGTGTAATGGAGGTTTCAATGAGGTGTCTATTTTTACGCTCTGCTAAGCCATTTTGTTCAGGGGTATAAGGACATGACAGATGATGCACAATGCCTTTACTAGCAAAGAATTTATCAAGAGATTTATTAACATATTCCCCCCCACCATCACTTTGAAATATCTAAATACAAGCAGAGAATTGTGTTTGAACATAATTGTAAAATGTAACAAACACAGAATAAACATCACTTTTATTGATAAGTGGAAAAGCCAACAATATCGAGTGTAATCATCCACAAAGGTTACATAGTAACGAAATCCATCAATTGAAACACTAGGTGAGGGACCCTAGACATCACTATGTATAATCTGAAATGGCTTTACAAACGTATGATTACTGGAATGAAAAGGGAGTTTACAAAACTTTCCCTGAAGGCAACTCACACAAACAGTAGCTGTTGTATCTAAAGAACAAGAGATATTAGCTTTTTGTAACATTAAAGCTACTATGTTATTAGCAGGATGACCTAATCTATGATGCCAAGTTGATGACAGAACCAACTGACCAAGATAAGCTTTGGGGTGATGAAACAGAGGTCGACCAGAAAAAGAGGGACCAATATGAAATGGGTATAGTCCATTACTGCAATGTCCTTTGTACATTATCCTCCCTGTGGCTTTATCCTGAATCCAAAAATAGAAGGCTTCAAAGATAAGATAACAGTTGTTATCCAAGCAAATTCGATGAACTGATAATAGATTCTAAGTTAACTTTGGAACACATAACACAAAATTCAGTTTAAGTGGTTTAGTTTAGGAAGGAACAACAGCCGAACCAACATGAGACACCAACAAACCTTCACCATTAGCCGTATGAACTGAGTCATTGGATGGATAAGTAGTGCTTAATGACAAGGTGGACACATCAGCTGTCATATGATTCGTAGCCCCTGAATCAGTAATCCAAACCTGAGGAGAAGGCTGTGATGATGACTGTGTAGGCATAGAAGACCCCATATGCACTAGATGATGCTGATAAGAAGAAGAGCCATGAGGCACATATTGTATGGCAGGAGACAAAGAGTATCCAGTAGACATAGACTGAGGTTGAAAAGGGGAATAATCATTGTGCATAGTATGTAAAGCCTGAGCATGCTGAATCTGTTGTGGAGAAGAAGACTGATTTGTAGATCAAATAAAATTGGGGCCACGTTCATTATAATAGCAGTACCACGTCGTGTGATTCATCTTTCCACACAGTGTACAATTAGGTTTTTCAAAACCTCTAAATCCACAAACAAGTGCAGTATACCCCTTAACATTACATAACTGACAAATAGGCACATTGGATACAGGAAACTGAGTAACATTGTGGGATTTGGCAGGGAATTGCACCCTCGGTGTACAAGGTCTCTGCCCTTGATGAAATTTACTTCTACCCCTGCCTCTATTGAAAGAGCGATAACCATTACCATCGTAAGAATGAGGCCCCTGATATCCCCGAGAAGATTGAAACACTGATGGAGAATGAGTAGAGGTTGTATTCATGGCAGCAAGATAGGTGGGATTGATAGACACACTATTCTCCACAATCAGTTCCTCAGCAAGCAACTGGGAACGAAAATCCCTCAATGCAATAACATTCTCCCTACCACGAATCACACACCTGAATGTATTGTACTCACTTGGCAAACCATTCAAAGCCAATATAACAATATCTTCATCAGAATAATGCACACCTGCATTAGATAAGTAATCTCTGGCTTCCTTAATTTTAAGCAAATACTGACTGATAGAATCTGACCCTTTCTTAATATTCTACAAATTGGATTTCATTTGAAATATACTCGTTTTAGAGACAGTAGAAAACTGTTCTTTCAAGCGAGTCCAAAGATCCTTCGAACTCCTACTGCCAATCGCACAGGACATGGCCACTAGAGATAAAGTGGCCGTAATAAGCTGCATGATGGCCCTATTATGCATTGTCCATACTAATAAATCATCACAAGATATAGCAGAGGAGGAAGAGTTAGAAACAAGTGTACCAGATTCAACAGGAGATGATGGACAAGGATGTGAACCATCCACAAACCCAAATATACCATTGCTCTCCAAAAGCAGCTGTACCAGAAAATGCCAATTGAGATAGTTAGAATCATCTAACTTTACAGGCACCGAGGTTGAAATTGTGGAAATGAGATTAACAATCGGAGACTGTAAAATTTGCAGCTGAGTAGCAGTAACCATGATTGACTGACGGAGAAAAGGAAACAAATAGATCGGAGAAAGAAATCGAAGAAGAAGAGCAAGGAAATCAGTGAATAACAACACTGATTTCTAAAAAAAAAAATAACAATCAGCAATAGTGTTTCGATACTGTAGAAGATGAACAGTACTTTTGTTATATTGTAGAAGCAGAGAATGAGACTGAATATTTCGAAAGCAAATTGGATCGATTAACTGATTAGCGTGAGCTTTCCAGCTCTGATACCATGTGAAGATTAACAAGAAGATTATAAATCTGATGTAATTGATAATTGATTAGAGAGAAGATCTTGCTGATTGTTTAGCTTGAATAACAAAGAAGAGGGAAGAGTGAAGAAAAGAGAGGGAAATGAAAATTTTGAATAAAATGTCTCTGTGTGTATATCTACACAGCTTCAGCCATGAGCTACAGATCCCATATATATACTCACTGATTACTACACACTCGGCTAACATACGCCATACAAAATAGCTAACATACGCACATACTCATACGCATACTCTAACA
>CM063602.1:13037589-13060863 GCA_032356905.1 Salix exigua | reverse complement strand
TACTGGTTACAAATTGTCACGTACGTACCCTATATACTATATATATACGTACGAATATAATTATCCCGGTCAGTACACTTATACGGTTACGAATTTTACGCTAGTTACATTTCTCCCCTCCTTAAAAGAAATTTCATCCTCGAAATTGACCTATTCGAATAATATCGGGTATTTTTCTCTCATCTCATCCTCCAGCTTCCAAGTCATTTCTTTGCGATCATGATTCTCCCACATAACTTTAACTAGCCTAATTTCCTTGTGCTTTAACTGTTTGACTTGACTATCCAAAATCTGGACTGGTCTCTCTTCATATGTCAAGTTAGGAGGAAGGTTTGGTATGTCTGTCTCCACAATTTGGCTAGGCTCTCCAATGCACTTCCTTAGCATAGATACATGAAACACATTATGAACACCCGCTAAGGATGATGGTAGCAACAGGCGATATGCCTTATCGCCTACTCGATCCAGTATCTCGAATTGTCCAATGTATCGGGGACTCAACTTTCCTTTCTTTCCGAATCGCAGCACACCTTTCATCGGTGAAACCCTTAGGAACACATAGTCACCGATTTCAAATTCTAGATCCCTTCGTCTCCTGTCTGCGTAGTTTTTCAGTTTGCTTTGAGCCATTTTTAATCGTTGACGGATTTTATCCACTGCTTCAGCTGTTTGTTGCACCAACTCTGGTCCCAGCAACTTTCTTTCTCCTACTTCATCCCAATGCACGGGAGATCTACATCGACGTCCATACAAAGCTTCATACGGAGCCATTCCGATTGAAGCTTGGTAGCTATTTTTATACGCAAATTCAGCTAAGCTTACATATTTCTCCTATTTTCCGGACCAATCTAGAACATATGCTCGCAACATGTCTTCTAAAATTTGAATTACTCGTTCGGATTGCCCGTCAGTTTGCGGATGATAAGTTGTGCTGAAATTTAGTTTCGTGCCCAAGGCTTTATGCAGACTCTTCCAAAATACAGAAGTGAACCTTGGATCTCGATCAGATACAATTGAGATTGGAATCCCATGTAATCTTACAATTTCATCAATGTACAACTGGGCAAGTTGGTTCAGATTATAGGTGGTCTTAACTGGAAGAAAATGGGCTGACTTGGTTAACCTTTCCACAATCACCCAAATAGCATCAGACCCCTTCTCCGACCTTGGTAATCCCATGACAAAATCCATAGTTACATGCTCCCATTTCCATTCTGGAATTGCTAGTGGTTTTAACGTTCCCGAAGATCTTTGGTGCTCCGCTTTCACTTGTTGACAAATCTGACATCTTGCTGCATGATTTGCCACGTCTTTCTTCATTCCAGGCCACCAATAACATTTTCATAAATCCCGATACATTTTTGTGCTTCCTGGGTGTATCGAGTATGGAGTTACATGTGCTTCCCTTAATATCTCTTCCTTCAAGTCCTTTACTGAGGGAACACACAACCTTCCCTTAAATTTGATTACGCCTTTTTCATCCATCGTAAAATAAGACTCTTTCCCAGCCTCTATATTCTGTTTTATTTCGATCGACTTTACATCCTTACATTGCTCCATCTTGATTCTCTCTTGCGAGTCGATTTGGACTATCAAAGCTGATATAATATTCTTGTGGCCCACAGGAATCACTTCCAGTTCCAGCCTTTGAAGGTCCCTTGCTATCGGCTGTTGAATTAGTCGTATCAGTGCCATCGATTTTCTACTTAAAGCATCGGCAACAACGTTGGCTTTTCCCGGGTGGTAGTTGATTATACAATCATAGTCCTTTACTAGCTCTAACCACTTTTTTGCCTCATATTCAGCTCCTTTTGTGTGAAGATATATCGTAAGCTTTTGTGATCCGTATATATCTCACACTTTTCTCCGTATAAGTAATGTCTCCATATTTTTAAGGCAAATACTACCGTCGCTAATTCCAGATCATGTCTTGGATAATTCCGTTTGTATTCTTTCAGCTGCCGCGATGCATAGGCTATTACTCTTCCATTCTGTATCAACACCGCTCCTAGCCCATTTTTAGAAGCATCGCTATATACCATGAAGTTTCCACTTTCAGACAGAATGGTTAGCACTGGGGCGGTGACTAGTCTTTGCTTTAATTCTTGAAAACTCTTCTCACAAACATCCGTCCACTGAAACTTGACATTCTTTTTCATCAAGTTAGTAAGAGGCCTGACTATCTTAGAGAAGCCCTCCACAAATCTTCGGTAGTAACCAGCTAGCCCTAAGAAACCTCGTACCTCTGTCATGTTCTTTAGGGTAGGCCAGTTTTGGATAGCCTCTACTTTTCTCGGATCTACTGCTATACCCTCTTTTGTCACCACATGTCCAAGAAAAGCAACTTGTTTTAGCCAAAATTCACATTTCTTGAATTTGGCGTTCAATTGTTGCTCCCTTAATAGCTGTAAGGTAGCTCTTAAATGTTCCCTATGCTCCTCATGGCTTCGAGAATAAACCAGAATATCATCGATGAATACAATGATAAATTTATCCAAGAATCCTTTAAAGACTCGATTCATCAAGTCCATAAAGGCGGCTGGAGCATTAGTCAATCCAAACAGCATTACTAGGAATTCGTAGTGGCCGTATCTCGTTCTGAAAGTTGTCTTCTTCACATCCTCTGATCTTACTCTCAGCTAGTGATATCTTGATTGCAGATCTATCTTGAAGAACACCATCACACCTTGCAATTGGTCGAATAAGTCATCAATTCGGGGCAATGGATACCTATTTTTAATTGTCACCCGATTCAACTCTCGATAGTCAATGCATAACCCCAAACTATCATCCTTCTTCTTCACAAACAGTACTGGAGCTCCCCATGGCGAGGAACTAGGGCTTATGAATCCCTTATCCAGTAAATCTTGTAGTTGCACCGTTAGCTCCTTCAACTCCACTGGGGCCATCCTGTAGGGAGTCTTAGAAATTGGAGTCATGCCCGGCTCTAATTCAATCTCAAATTTCACCTCTCTCCGGTGGCAACGTGGTCAAACTTTCTGGGAGCACATCTAAATACTCCTGTACAACCTCTATATCTTCCGGCTTCGACTCTTGCTCTACCTGACTATCCTGCACATGTGCTAGGTACCCTGTATACCCTTTTCCTAGCATCTTTCGAGCTTTTACAGCTGAGATGATAGGTATTGGTTGAAACTTCATATCAGCTTTAAATTCTAACTGCTCACCTCCAAGTAGATTAAAAACTACTCTCTTACCCCGACAATCGATATGGGCACCGTACTTCGATAACCAATCCATTCCTAGAATCAAGTCAAAATCTTGAAGGTCCAGTACTATCAAATCTGCCTCCAAACTCATATCCTCAATCTGTATTGGATACTGTTTTACTAGGCTTGTCGACTCCATATACTCTCCAGAAGGGATTACTATCAGATATCCTACTGCCAATGTTTCGGGTTTAATACCTAGGCTTTCTACCAATGTTTTTTTATATGAATGAATGAGTAGCACCAGAATCAATCAAAACATAAGTAACCAAGCCAAGGAGTGAGACATTACCACAAATCACTGTCGAGTCCTTCCGGTCAGCCTCCTCTTGAGTTATCGTATACACCCGGGCAGGTACTCTTCTCAGTCCTCGTTTCTGTACTTGGGGACAGTTAGAGGCTATGTGCCCTTGCTTGTGATAGATATAGCAAGTTCTCAAATCCGGTGGACATTTCCCAGTGTGAAACCTCCCACATTTATTGCACCGAGGTTGGTTACCCAACATGGGTCTTGGTTGACTACCTGGTAGTAACCTTGGGGTATATGGTGTTGGTCTGACAGCTCGTGCACTTCTTGGACCACCGCTTCGGTTGAAGTTTGTTGGCAAGGCTTGTCTTAATGGCCCAGAGGAAGAAGTTCCAGATTTAAATGTTTGCCTTTTCTGTTGTATCTCCTTTGAAATCTCTTTCTGATCCTCGTCTGCTAGCAGTGCTTTGTCTACCATTTCCAAAAAAGTATTAGCAGCAAACATTTGTACCATACTCCGGACTCTCGGGTTCAGTCCTGTTAAAAACCGATTCTTTTTCAAGTTTTCATCCTCGACAATGAATGGAACAAATCGACACCCTTGTTCAAATCTTCGTACATATTCTCCTGCCGACATTCCATTTTGCTTCAATTCTAGAAAGTCTTGAATCTTCCTAGCCTTTACATCAGCAGTGAAATACTTGTTGTAAAACATTTCCTTAAACTTCACCCAGGTTAAAGTGGGTACATCAACTGTTACTCGTGCACTTTCCCACCAGGTGCGGGCATCTGTGGTTAGCATGAAGATAGCACACGACACTCTTTCGTTATCATTGAAGTGTAGATACTCAAATATTATCTCCAAGGATTTAATCCACTCTTCCGCTTTCATCGGGTTATCACCTCCAGAGAATTCTTGAGGATTCATTTTACGGAATCTCTCCACGACGTCATTCCTATGCTGAGGCGAGGGAGGTGGAGGTTGTTGGCACATAGCCAGAAGTTGTTCCATCTGTTCCGTATGAGTTTGTTGTTGTTGTTGTATTGCCTGTTGTTGCTGCAGTATTTCCAACATATGATTCAATGCATCTTGTTGGTTTACGTTGTTATCATTGGAGATTCCTTCTCCTCCTTCTCGCACCGAGTTCCTTCTTGGCGGCATGTTTTAGCTTTATACATGTCATGTTATATCTAGGTTAGTTATGATATCGATACCCTTTCATATCATATGCAGTATATAACAAAAGTCATTCAAATATATATATATATACGAAAATTTATATATTTTCCATATATATATATTAAACATTTCATACAAAATCGGCTTTTATAAGCACATCAACTCCTAAGGGTTTTCGTACCATAATTATAACCAAAAAAGGTATTTCTATTCATATCAAAAGGGTACGGAGGCTACTACATCGTACTATTTCTTAGTAGTGCGGCTCATAGATCAGAATATGTATCGGACGCGTCGTGGAAAGGCGCCCTCTACCCTCCACCAATCGATAGCAATACGTTCGATCTCACGAGCAATCTCCACAGGTAGACCCCAATTATACATCATCCTATTCAGGGTCCGTCTAATCTGGAGTGG
Source organism: Salix exigua (assembly GCA_032356905.1). NCBI lineage: Eukaryota > Viridiplantae > Streptophyta > Magnoliopsida > Malpighiales > Salicaceae > Salix > Salix exigua. The sequence continues at coordinate 13,055,789 of CM063602.1, read as the reverse complement.
TAAGAAGGCTCGGATTATGTTCCGATAACAATTTTGGTTGACTTGACCCTCCCATACCTCATCCAACAACTGCGGATCCCTAGGTAGGAGAGTCCTGCGTAAAGTCATCCGCATATAATTATGGTTGCGGTACTGGGTAAAACTGACATCAACAAATACTATCTGCTGAATCAAATCATGTACTCTAGTCACGTGAGTAACTATGTCCTGATTCGATGTCATAACAAGGTTATTTAGTTCCACCCTCTGCCTATGGGTCCTAGCAACCTGGGGTACGTGTCGTATATACGGCATCTACAACGAGAATATTTATAATCATCATTATTTTACGGTGTATAATTGTATAACAACACAAAACATATACAACAATCATATACAGTTATTGAACCAAACAGGAAATAAATCAGAAATTTATTTATTTATTTACCGTCGAAGAGTGTACTAGTTCTCTGGCTCATGTGACATTTAGGACTCTATCCAACTTACTAAACCTAAGCACTGATACCACTAAATGTGGTGCCCCAGCTCCCTTGCTTGTTACCTAACTGGCGTGACCATGTTCGCCACACTGTTGAGACTAAGTCCCCTATTTCCTCCATCATAAACAACAAAATACATAGATAACTACATTGTTGAAAACGTACGGGATAATTTACAACATCCTTAGAACAATTTTATAATTTACAAAATACTCAAAATGTCTAGATATTTAATTTACAAATTTGGCTTGTACCTTTTTTTCCACAAAAGATATTCCTATTTTTATCAGTGACACATGAGCCTCTTTTAGCGAGAACCGATAGCATCCTCGATCAGCTTAACCTTACCCTTGCCTGAACAACACACAAATACAATAACAGAATGAGCTAAAGCTCAGTAAGTAGGGTGATGCACGTGATATGCAATGCTATTGTGTTTCCCACATTTTCATCTATTTTAATCCGGGTACCCTAGGTATATGCAAGTCTGTGCGAACTATCACTCGGTGATCATGTTATCACCTACTGCTCTATTACTTTTTCTCAATGATCTCAATATCACCTACTGCTCGCAACGGCATTATCCCTCGTTGTAGCACACGGTTAGCGGAATTATCCCTCGCTTAACGGTGTTAGTAAATAGAGCTCGCACTATGGATTCCTTGCTATTACCCATTCCACTCAATTCGGTTATCAAACCGTGTCAATTCAAGACTCAATGATTTCTCTCAAATTAATTTCCCCAATGCACGTGATGCACGTGATGACATGTTTAATCACATTCAAACAAACTCGGGTACCAATTCTTATTTCTCAAACCATACTCACGATCCAACTCACACCCGGGATTCACCCATCGTTCACATACCTATCATGGTACTCATAGCGGGAACACAACCTCCGCTTATTAATATTGTTCATTAATTCCATTAATATTAAGATCTAAATATTTCCCTTATTAAAAGAATAAATTTATTTATTTACTTATTATTTATTTCTTTATTTTTCCAAGCTCATTTCTTTTAATCTTAGCCCATCTATTTTTAAAACCAAGCTTTTTCTTGTAGTTCAAGTCCATTTAATTTATTCTAGGCCCATTAGCTTGATCCAAGTTTATTAACTTTATCTTAGTTCAAACTCATTTCTTTTAATCCATGCCCAAATCCATTTGTTTTGATCTAAGTCCACCTTAGTTATAAGTTTAAGTCTATCTTGTTTTAACTTAAGTCCATTTAATAGAATCCACACCTTTTTTTTTGCAGCAATGGTATGCCTACATAACCCATACCAATTTGACCATAATTCCTTACATATATATCTAAAAATTACGAAATTTAAGGAGAAATAGTAGACATATAGATCAACAACTTTCCTTCTTTGTATTTTTCCTAACAATCACTCTAAGATCTCGAAATAATTCACACACAATTTCGGACGAAAAATATTTTTCCAGCAGGTATCCATTTGAGCAACTCACGTCATATCAGTCATAACTCCATGTCTATTTTTCTAAAACTCACGACATTTCACAGGAATGTAGTAGACATATATATACACAACTTTCATGCTTTGCATTTTCCCTAAAACTCACTCCAAGATCCCTAAATAATTCACCCCAAATTCGGGTTTTTCCATCCCTAAAAGAAATTCAGAATTTTCACACTAAGTACAATTTTCATCATGCATGCTCAACCATCCATCATCAAACATCAAGAGTTCAAAATCATTACAAAACCATCATAATCACATTTGACATTAATTAAACAACTCATAAAGATGGAAAGCATAAACAAAACAAAAATTAAAATGAAACCTACTTACTTTAGATTAAGTTTCCTAAAATCTTTTTAGCTTTTCCTTTGTTTTCCCTTCTTCTTCTTCTTCCCTTCTCTTTCACTTTTTTTTTTCTTTTTGTAAAGTTACGGGAGACATAAAAAATGCCTCCTTATCCCACAAATTTGTTTTACTTAAATATCTCTTAAATTTAATGCTTATGCCATGTGTCAATGAGTTATGGTGAAATGCAAAGTTAAATTAGGCTTAAATTGTGATGGATTTCAAGGCAATTCATTTAGTTAGGTTCTATGAATTTCCACCCAATTTTTTTTAGGTATATATATTGTTTTATTATTATTATTATTATTATTATTATTGGCTATCATCATTTTACATACTATAATTTATACTTATTACATATACAAAGGATTTACTAATTAATTCATCTAAAATTATTTTTCCTAAATTTTTACGTACATTAATTAATCCCAACAATCACGTACATAAACGCCAATTACGTACATACCATATATTCTAGTACATATTTTTACCTGGTTACAGATTGTCACGTACGTACCCTATATACTATATACATACGTACGAATATAATTATCCCGATCAGTACACTTATACGGTTACAAATTTTACGCTAGTTACAGAGATCCTTTAGAGAGAATCTGTGAGCAAGATGCAAAATAAAGGAAGTTACCAAGTTGGTGTTATCTCCTGTAATTATAAGGTCATCTACATAAATAAGGATGTAGATGACATGACTAGTAATTTTGAGTATGAACAGGGAGGAGTCAGCATGAGAATTTGTGAAACCAGTGCGAAGAAGAAAATTACGTAATTCTTGATACCAGGCCCATGGAGCCTGCTTAAGTCCATATATGGCCTTGCGCAGTTTGTAGACATGTGAGGGATGATCTTGATCAATGAATCCCAGTGGTTGTTGCATGAATACAGTGTCAGCTAGATGTCCTTGAAGGAAGGCATTATTGACATTTAGTTGTCTTAATGTCCAATTACGTGAGATGGCAATGCTTAGTACAACTCTGATGGTGGTTGATTTTACCACTGGACTGAATGTGTCAAGGAAATCCACTCCGAGGCGTTGATGAAAACCCTTTGCGACCAGTCTGACTTTAAACCTGTTAACAGAGCCATCGGAGTTATATTTAATTCTAAAAATCCATTTGCAACTGATGACATTTTGTGTGGCAGCTGAGGGGACAAGATCCCATGTGCCATTGTGAACTAATGCATCATATTCAGTGGACAAGGCTTTTCACCAGTGAGGTTAGCTGAGGGCTTGGGAAACTGTCGTGGGTTCAGTGATTGGATTTGTAGTGAGCTATGTAAGGAGGTTTAGTTTTTGAATAGGTTTATGAATATGGTTTCTTGGCTCTTGTGGTCATGGGATGAGTTGAAGTGGTAACTGTGCTAGTTGGTGGAATTGTTTCTGGTAGGGGTGGTGCAACCATGGGAAATAGAGGTACTGGTTGGGATGAAGTTTGTGCAGCTTGCATAGAGGGGATGATTGTTGGTGAAGTGAAAGGAGACGTGACTGGGAGTGAATCTGAGGCGATGATTGTTGGTGAAGGGGCAAACAGGGGCTGCTACAGATGGGACACATCAGAAAGGCGTTGAGTGACCGACGGAGGGACAAGATTTATGTGTATCACAGGTGGAAGCCATGAGTTGAGAGTGGCGGATTGTTGACACGTGGATTTACTTAACGGTGTGGTGTATTGAAATTGAGATTCAACAAATTTGACATGCCGAGATGTATATATTTTAGACGTGGTTGGGTCAAGACAGTACTACGCACTCTGAGTAAGGGAGTATCCGAGAAAAACACAAGGTTTGGATTTGGGTTCCATTTTGTGTGTTGTGTATGGGCGTAGCCACGGGTAACATAGGCAACCAAAGATTCTTAATTTTGAGTAATTTAGCAGGGTGGTGAAAATTTTTTGAAAGGGGGAGAGAAATTTAAGTGTGGGTGTGAGCATTCGATTTATCAAGTAAACTACAGTTGCAAAGGCATAAGTCCAGTAGGTAGATGGTATAGATGCATGGGATAGCAGGGCAAGGCCAGTTTCGATGATATGTAAGTGTCGTCTTTCCGCAAGGCCATTGTGCTGTGGTGTATGGGGTGGGGTGGTGAGATGAGTTACGCCATTGGAAGAGAGAAAAATGGCTAGAGCAATGTCCTCGCCACCATTGTCTGAGTATAGGGTTTGGATGTTGCACTGGAAGTAGTTTTCTATGATAGCTTTAAATTTGATAAATATTGGTTTTACGTCCGATTTGGATTTCAGGGGGTAAAACCAAAGGTATTTAGTGAAGTGGTCAACAAAGATTACGTAATACTTGCAACCAGTGGTGGACATAACCGGGGAGGTCCAGACATCCGAATAAATTATTTGAAGAGGACGACTTGATACAATGGAAGAGGTGGAAAATGACTGCTTGTGGCTTTTATTGCATAAGCACACATTGCATGAGAAATTGGGTGTGATAGTGGATGGTAACCCAGCATGATTTTGAGAAAGAATGTGTTTTAAAATAGGGAGGGCAGGGTGGCCTGCTTGTGGTGCCAGACACTGGAGGATAATTTTATTGTGGAAAAGGCAAATATAGGGAAGGTAGTTGGCCACTCATAAACTCCATCTCTAGTGCGTCCCTGTAGTAGCGTTTCCTCGGGGCGTAGGTCCTTCACAGAAAAAGAATCATGTAAGAGCACAATTTTTACATTATTGGCTTTGCAAAACTGGAGATAGAAATAAGATTCTTTTTAATTAAAGGGACACAAAGAACTTCTTTTAAATTAAAGGTAGTGCGGGGTGTGGGTAGAGAGAGTGAACCCGTGTGGGTGATGGGAAGAGTGTTGCCGTCTCCAACCATTAAGGAGTGGAGGCTGTGTGGAGCGATAGATTGTCCAAATTGGCGGTGACGTGGTGAGATGCACCACTATCTAACAACCATGGAGAACTGGAGGCTGTGTTTGTGGCGATATTGGTTTGGGGTTGCCATGGAGGACTGGGTTGAGGTGTGTCGAAAATGGGTCTCTGTTGAGTTGGTACTAGGCGAAAGGAGGGACACCTTTTGGCCGTATGACCTTGGACCCTGCATATTTGACAGGTTCCAAAGATAGGGTTTAGGGCCAGTGCTAGGATTGAACTGGAATCTAGTGGTGTGTCTGTGGTGGACGCCATTGTCGGTTGCTATGTCTGTAGGTGAGATGAGCAAAGGTTGGAAAATGGGTTTCACTCTGTGCTTGTAGGTACGCCTCAAAATTCAGTAGTTTCTCATGAAGTTCTTCGAAGGAGATGGATGTGTACGTGCCTGAACTGCACGAACAAGCTCTTTGTAATCATCGATAAGTCCTTCGAGAATCTTGTCTGTGAGTTCTTCATCATCAATCGGTGCTCCAAGTAGTGCCAGATCGTCAGCTTTGGCTTTGACGAGTTGCATGAATTCAGATATGCCAAGGGATCCTTTTGTTGTGTTTTTGAGTTGAGTTTTGAGTTGTTTGACTCGTCCACGTGAGGGTTTTGCATATGTGTTGGCCAGAATTTTTGTCCAAACCTATTTGGATGGTTTTGCCTGTGCTATGAATGGTATAAGGCTGGGAGTGATTGAACTGACTATTGCATTGAGATGCAATTGGTCTTGATGAATCCAGAGATGGTAAGCAGGATTGGCTATTGTGATATCTGATTGTGTAATTATTGCAGGAGGGCAGGGCTTGGTTCCATCAATGAAACCAAGAAGATCATATCCCACAAGGAGGGTCTGGAATTGAAGTTTCCAGGACAAGTAATTTGAAGAGTTGAGTTTGAGTGGGGCTTGGGCTGTGGTGTTGATGCTGATCAAAGTATGATTTGCGTCATTTGTGGATTGAGTGGATGGATTTGCAGAAGTGGTGGCCATGGTGGAGATTAAGATGGAAAAAAAATTTTGTTTTGATTTATGTAGATCATGATGGCTCTAATACCATGTAAACTGATGTATTTCCACTTATCAATTGTTGAACATTACATGAGTTTAAATACAGAATGAGTAGTAACGGAGCCTGCATGTTAGGGATTATATCTAGCTAATGGCTGAGTTTAAGGGATTATATGTTAAATACATATTGATTGATTTTGCTGAGCTGATGCCTATGACTACGCGATTACATATTGATTTCAATTTGAATTGGAGAGATTCTAGGTGATACTCTGACATTTAGATCATTTTGATATGCTGATGTCAAAAATATTTTTTTTAAAATAAAAAAAAATAATCATTTTGATGCATTTCTAAACAAAAAGTATTTCAAAAAATAACTTCAACCATACTCTCAAATAAACAAATACATTCAAGAAAACTCAAGAGAAATAACACACAGTGTGTCGTATAATTCAGATTTTAATTAAGACATCTTTAAATAATTTTTTTAAATGAAGATAGTATATATATATATATATATATATATATATATATAAAAACAAATAATTCTTGATTCACCAATTCACTTTTCACGTGCGTGTGTAAGATATTTCTCATTAGGTGTGTTTTTCAATGCATTTAAAAAATATTAATTTTTTATTTTAAATTAAATATTTTTAGATAATTTTAAAATTCTAATAATAAAAATATTTTTAAAAAAATAAAAAATTTATTTTAATATACTTCTGAAAGTTGAACAACACTAAAAAGCAAATACTGAAACTCGAAAAGAAAGGCAGAGGTTGGTGGGTTGGTGAGTCAAATGTACAGAAAACGAAATCTTTATCTAAAATAAGAAATTTAAAGTGAAGGTGAGCTTCGTGGTCTTATTTTTTATTCGTGTAGATTTTAGATATGGCAGCTGCGATGGAATCCAGACTGGGAATTAAACATGCTCACGCACGCTTTCTTTTTTTATGTTATTTGATACTGTACAAGTGGCGCGTGACATGCCCCGGTTGATATGATGATTTATTTTTTAATTTTTTTTTTTGAGATTTTGGTATTGATTTGGATGAGTTTGATTAATTTAATAATATATTTAGAAAAATAAGAATTCAATAATAAATAAAATAAAGACAAGAATAGCAACGATTTAGTGTAAAAGATATACTTATGTCAATATATATATATATATATATATATATAATATGCTATTGGTTATTAATGTTTTCGGAAGCTCGTGAATTTTGAATTTTTATTTTTATTTTCTTTTTATGATCGCATTTTAGACTGTAGATTTCATGCAAACCACTGAAAAAGGTAATCAATAGAGTAAAAGGATTATAAATATGTTAAATATTTAAGGAGTTAAATATGTTCTTTTAATTTGAATGCATGAATTATCGTAAAAGGATTATAAATTCAGGCATTAATGATTAATTTGAACAATATGTAAGGATTGGTCAACCATATATTAATTTATTTAAATAATAATGATAGTTGTCTGGCTGCCCACTTTTGTAAATGATGACTTCGATGAGTAGTGTTCATATTTGATAAAAAAAAAATAGTTAGCTAATAAAAAATGATTCTAAATATAATTTATTTATTAAGAAAATACATCTTTATATCTCAATAAATTCACCTTGAATTAAGAAGTCAATTTTCTTAATAAAAATATTTATTTTGTTTGATTCTTACTTCCAAATATATTTTTTAAATACGAGGAAACTCCACTTCCTAGAAAACGTATTTTATGGGTATAGGTGAGCGAGTAAAACCTTGATTATTTTAAATTTTTACAAGAAATACACTTCTAGACTCGAACTCGAAACCTGCTGTGCAGATCACAAATTCTGTGTCTTGAGTACCTTGCTTACAAATATGTTAGACACCAGCCACTAAAAGTAATATAGTTCTTTCTACCTAGCCAACAAATTGGTTATAGGGCAAAAAAAAATATACAACACCTCCATAGGCATATTTCGTCACTCAAAATCGGAAATTTCTACTTGCAAAATTGAAGTTCAAACCCTAGAAAATAGGATGAAAAACTAGAAATGAAAGAAACTTACCATTTTTTGTAAACCATCCGCCAATTGGGCTTCCAATAAATAATAATAATAATAAAGATTGTATAAATTAAACAACCTCCCAAGGACTAAGCACCATAGTTATTGATCCCGTCCCGGGTACCGTCCCGGATTTGTGTTTGGAACGGAACGTTCCGGTTTCGGTACCGTTCCGGTTTTGTACTGTTCATATTTATTTAATTATATATATGAAAAAAATAAAATATTAATTTAACAAGTATAATTTAAATTCAAGATAAATGAAATTTAAATTATACAATACAAACACAAAGTCAAAAAAACATAATCTCAAAATTAGAAACATCTCTAAAATTCTAAAATATTATGAAAGTAAAATGTTCAAAAATAAAAAAAAATATAAATCAAACATCTTCTACATCATTGATAAAAGAACCATTTTTTTATCTTATTTTAAATAAAGTTCAAGTATTTTATATATAGTTTAATGATACAATTAATTATATAATAAATAGGAGTAAGTTATATAATTAAATAATTGCTTTTGAAAAACCCTTCAACAAAAAAATTATTATTATTATTATTATTATTATTATTATTATAAATTTATAACCCCCGTAGAAAGTTAAAAACTTTTATTATTATTATTATATAATATTATTGTTATTTACAACTAGTATAAAATGCCCCCCCAGTGTTATAACCCTAGTCCTAAACATATCCACGCCGCCGCCACCATCAGGCCTCATCTCTTCAATACTTTCTAATTTCCTCAATACTTTCTAGTTTCTACTGGTTCAATCTGGGTCTTGATTATGAAAGCGATTTTCTACCTCGCCATGGGTCTTGTTTTTTCTACTAAGGTTTCACGCAAATCAACTCTACAAACAGGAGGCGTGCAGAAGCCACACCGATACAAACCTGGAGCAGTTGCTCATCAGGAAACTCCCGTTCCAGAGAATTGTTCGTGAAATTGCTCAGGATTTCAAGATTGATTTGAGATTCCAGAATCCGGAACGGAACGCCCGCATCTGAATCAGGCGTTCGACTGAATCGCCGGATTTTCCGAATCGGCGGGATTTTGACCGGGACAAAAACGTCGCCGTTTTGTCCCGGATTTTGTATTGGAACGGGCCGTTCCGGCCGGAACGGAATGGGATCAATAACATCGCTAAGCACCGCACATGCAAGACATATATATATATATATAAGTAATTTCTTGAAATTCATCAAAATTTTAGCCATTTTCCTTTTGGAAGCAATAGCTCAGGAAAGCACACTTGGCTGTCGTATTTCAGTTATCTGTATGAATGATAATTAAAATCTTTGTATAATTCTTATAAATCACTTAAGGACATGTTTTACCTATTTTTCAAAAGTGTTTTTTAAAAAAACTGAAAAAATAATAATTTTTATTTAAATTAATTTTTTTATGTTCTTATATTATTTTTATGTACTAATATCAAAAAAAAATTAAAACTATTATTTTGATATAGTTTTAAATAAAATTTATTTTAAAAAACAACAATTTAGATCAAAAACTTTTTTTATCATCGTTGAAAAGGGCCCAAAACACAGTGGGCTAGATAGGAAGAGATGAACACATGAAATAAGGCCCGATCATGTGATTGACACCTACATTGGAAGCACCTATGCATGCCCATCAACCAAACTCCATTTCTTTCTTTTCTCCGAATGAAGGTTTAAACATTCAAATCATGAAAGCCCAATTTGGGGGAAAGGGTTACTTCGTCGATCGTTCAAATGAAGAACGTTTTTCAATAAATCACAGTATACATCCTGATTCAACACAATTTTTTAAGTTTAGATAAAAAAAAAACCTCCAATATGTATTTATAACGAAAAACATATATGAGATCAACGATTTTGATGTGGGGAGTTGTTTGGGGTGTCAAAGGAAAAGGGTGGTTCGGTGGGCTGGAAACGATGGTGGTAGATCCTCATTTTTTGTTTGGTTGCTGAGAAAATGTGGTAGAAACAAAAAAGTTATATACTCCCTCCTTTGGCATTTTAAGTACATCTCTTTAGCAATTTAGATGCATTAGGTATTCTTTTGGGCTTCTGTGCTTGATGAATATTGGTATTTTTAGGGAAATTGGTGGAATCGATTAATCGTGTACAAACACTTTCATATTATAACAAACACAAAACCATGTGGGGAGTTCACCTTAGCTCCCCATATTTCCACAGTGCTTTCCATTTTTTTATTTTTTTCTGATTTTTTCTTTTTTCTGATTTTTTTCATTTCTTGCTTTTTATTTCTTTTTATTTCTTTTTTTCTTTTCTTTTTCTTGCTTTTTTTAATTTTTTTCATGAAATTTTTTTATGGTTAATTTTTTCTACTTATATATAATTGTATTTGTTTTTTGTAATCAGGGTGTTTGGTCTAATTTAAGCACATCACGATTATTATTATAAAAAACACTAAACCGTGTGGGGAATTTACTATAGTTCCCCACACAAAGCACTGTGGATTTCCACGGTGCTTTCCATCTTTTTTTTATTTTGTTTCTGATTTTTTTCTCTTTTTTTTCTTTTTTTTCTTTTCTTGCTTTTTTTATTTCTTTATTTCTTTTTCATGAAATTTTTTTATGGTTATTTTTTTCTTTACACTAAACCGTGTGGGAGTTCACTGTAGTTCTCACACAAAGCAATCGTGGATTTCCACGAGTGCTTTCCATTTTTTCTGAATTTTTTCTGATTTTTCTGAATTTTTTCATTTCTTGCTTTTTTATTTCTTTTTTTCTTTTCTTTTTCTTTCTTTTTTAATTTATTTTCATTAAATATTTTTTTATGGTTAATTTTTTTTCTACTCATATATAATTTTATTTGTTTTTTTTATAATCGGGATGTTTGGGCTAATTTAAGCACATCACGGTTATTATTATAACAAACACTAGATCGTGTGGGGAGTTTATCTGTAGTTCCCCACACAAAACACTGTGGATTTCCACAGTGCTTTCCATCTTTTTTATTTCAATCCACGAGTGCTTTCCATCTTTTTTTTTTCTGATTTGTTTTCTTTTTTTTTCTGATTCTTTTTTCATTTCTTTTTTTTGTTTTTTTTTTCTGATTCTTTTTTTTTCTTTTTTTGTTTCTTGCTTTTTTTAATTTCTTTTTTTTTTTTAATTTTTTTTAATTAAATATTTTTTTATGGTTAATTTTTTTTTCTTTTTCTACTTATATATAATTTTATTTGTTTTTGTTTTATAATCGAGGTGTTTGGCTAATTTAAACACATCATGGTTAATTCTCAGATTTTTTCTGATTCTTTTTTCTGTTTCTTGCTTTTTTATTTTTTCTAATTCTTTTTATTTTATTTTTTTGTTTTTGCTTTTTTATTTCTTTTTTTCTGATTCTTTTTTTTTTTGTTTCTTGCTTTTTTTTATTTCTTTTTTTTTATTTTTTTATGAAATATTTTTTTATGATTAATTTTTTTCTTTTTCTACTGATATATAATTTTATTTGTTTTTTTTTATAATCAGGGTGTTTGGGCTAATTCAAGCACATCACAGTTAATTCTCGGATCTAATTTTTTTATATATTTTTTTTTCATATTTTTTCTGATTATATTTTTTTCATTTTTTTCCATGAAATATTTTTTTTTTCTGGTTATACTTTTTTCTTTTTTTCTTTTTGCACTTATATATATATATTATGATCGGGGTGTCTGGACTAGCTTAAGTGCACCATAATTAATCCCCGGATCCAATGTTTGGGATAATTTAAGCACGTCACAGTTAATTATTGGATCTAATTTTTTTTATAGTTTTTTTTTCATTTTTTTTCTAATTATATTTTTTTTCATTTTTTCCATGAATTTTTTTTTTCTGGTTATACTTTTTTTCTTTTTTTTCTTTTTGCACTTATATATATATATATATAGCTTGATGCACCATAATTAATCCCCGAATATTTTTTGACAATAAAGGTGTTCATGCTAGCTTGGACGCACCACGACTAATACCCAAACCAAATTTACTATTTTTTTCCTTATATTTTTTTCATTGGGATCTCTGATCCAGCTTAAGAGCACCACGACTAATTCCTGGACTGATTTTTTTTTAAAATATGGATTGCTACAGTGCTTTCATGTTTATATTTTTTTCCTCGCTTATATTTTATTTTATAACCAGTGTCTCTGAGCCAACTTAAACTTTTATTTTTTTGTTTGTTTGGTTTTTTTTTTATTTATATATATTTTTTATAACTGGGGTTTCTGGATGAGCTTGAGCACACCATGACTAATCCTCGGACTTTTTTTTTATAACCAGGGTGTCCGACTCAGCTGATGCGCATCACGAGTTGTATAAGTACGTAAATACTCCCTATAAGATAAAATCCAAGAGTTGGTTATAGGAATATATTGGTAATTTATCAATTTTTAATTATATTTTCTGTCGGGTGTTATGGGCACGACGTCAATTTCAAAGCTCATGCATGTTTCAAAAGACGCGCGTGACATCGTAGAACTTTTAAAAATATATATTATTTTTTATATATTTATTTTATTATGTAAAATATATTCAAAATAATGTAATTGTATCAAATATATTTTTATTTTTTTTTCTTTTCTGTGCATAGTACAATAATCATAATACTTTCAAATAAAACAAAAACCATGAATTGTTAGTGGGGTGTCTCGATAATTTAACTTTTTAGAAACTAAACTAAAAATCAAAAATAAAACCAAAATACAAAATAAAAATTATATATATTGAAACTAGATAAAAAAATTAATCCCTCATAGCTAAGCGTGGTTTATGGCTCGTACTATTTATTTTATATCAAATTGATCTCATAACTCTTTTGATTTTATAGATATATATATTCAATTTATATTAATATTATTGTTCCGCAACTCGTGAAATTTACCCCATAATTTATTTCCTCGACACATAGGTTATATGATATTTTCCCATCATATCATCCTCAAGAGACATTAAAAGAAATAAAATAATTTCCAGCTATGCATGACATACCTTATCTATATAAACAAATGAAAGGAATAAGGTCACTCTTGATATAAGTAAACAATTTCCAAAATGCAACCTTTCGATGTAAATATCAAAACAAATTATAATAATAATAATAATAATAATAATAATAATAATAATAATTATATTGAAATCATTACCATTTTCTCTCTTTTTATATATAAATCAAGCATCAAAACTCATTTCAAACACTGATTCATTTCTTTAATAAATTGTTGGTGGATCAAACTACAGAAAAAAGAACTTGAAATGAAGAAAAACCAAGCAAGCCTAGGTGAACCCTGTAAACATGGGTCAATCCCTCAAGCCCATAACTCGTTAAATTATAGACTAATGCTAAACCAAGAAACTCAACACTTGCCCAATTAAACAACAGCATAGGATAAAATCCATAAATTTAACTCTTTTTTTAAAAAAAAATTCTTTCTCAAAAGCTAGATATAACAAGACCAAAAAAAAAACCCTGAGGCAACCCTGATAGGCCTCATAGAAAGATCTCTCAATGATGCTTGAACTCAAAAAGTTTTACCACCTTATTTCTAGCTGAGTTTGTAGCTGAAAAATGATTGAATTTGGAGTTTGTTGCTCATAAAAATGGTAGATATGGATGTTAACTTTAGAATAAAACTCATTTTGCTTCATTTGGAGTTGTAGAACTCTAGATATGATTTAAACACCAAGGATAGGTCGAAAATGCATTTTGAAAAGAAAGATAAATCCTATAGAAAATGAGCAAAAACTAAAAAGAATGTCGGGGATGAAATTATAAAAAAAAAAACTTGAGTGAACCTTATAAACCTTAATTAAACTTACAAAACCTGTTATCTGTAAATTCTTAACTTAGACTCAACCCAAAAGCTCAGCATGTGAATAATTAAATGTTCGAGGATGAATCAACTTTTATTTATTTATGAAATCACTCCACTTCCTCAATAACTATTAAATAATCAAATATGAAAAATAAAAGAATCTCTAAATCAAAGGCAAAGCATTTGAATTTCAAGAGAAAAGAAGTAACTTAATTGATTTAAAATTTAATCAAAGATTAAAAAATCATTGATTAAAGTTTAATAATTTTTTAAGGGTAATAAAGTAATTATATTGTGCAATAAAAATACAAAAATCTATTTAACTGGATTATTATTATTGTAATGGCTAATAAGTTATATATATATATATATAAAACTTCCAAAATGATTTTGCCAACTAAAAAAATAATAATTTCAATTTTGGGATCTACAAAAGTAATGTGAGTCCATTCACTACCTAGAACCTATGCCTGTTAACTTTTGTTATAATAATAAATTCCGAAATATAAAATGAAGTGTAAAGGTAGTCAAGTTGTATTGCACAATAAGTGGTGGGTACAATTTTGTTTCACTAGAAAATAAATTAATCAGTCTATGAAAAAAGACAAACATTTACAATAAATATTATTTGTTTCACTCTTAATTTTCAGATTTTTCTCTTTTAAATATTCAAGGAGGTAACCCTACATTAAAAAAAGAAAAATAACAAGGTGTTTCCCTTGCTTAATGTACATAAAATGTTTTCAGTGTTTTTTTACCAATTTTTATCATTAATTGTCCTATAATCAATATTTTTTTGGATACGAGTAAACTCAATTTTCTTGTAAAATATTTTTTGTGGGTCCAAGTGAGGGAATAAAACTTCGATCGTCCCATATTTTTATAAAAAAATACATATCTTGACTTGAACTCAAAACTTGCTATGCAAATCACAATCCCTCTACTAACCAGTATGTTAGCAGTACATACATAGGTCTAGACAAACTTGGGTTGAACATACTTTATTTTATATATTAACATCCTATTAATTGTGATAAATTAGTTTACTTTTGAATAGAGATTATGTAGGATTTTCTAAGAAAAGTTATCATTAAAACAAAAACATTGTAATCTTAAGAAAATTGATGGGGTGATTAAGGAAGTATACTTATTTCTTTGATTTTTTAGGTCTTAATTTTAAGACCAACATTTAGTTGAGATTATAAGATTTATTTGATTATATTAAATTAATATAAGGGGATATGGAGGATTTGTAATGTTAGTACCTATTTGGGAGTGTGATTGAAGTTGTTTTCATTCGGAAATGCATCAAAATAATTTTTTTAAATTTTATTTAAAATACTATCATTGCATTCACACTCAAAATGATTACAACCGTAGAAAAAAAATACTTTTATGGAGACACCACAGAAATTAAAATATGAAAATTTCAAAGCTGAATCATTGATGTGCCCATCAACCACACCTTTCTCAAATATTTTGTTGCTCTCGACCCAAAAAGAGAAAAAAAACAAATAATAATCTCGTGTTGTGTGGCAACGAAAAAAACGCAACGTAAATTATTGGAAACTAGGGCCATGATGACGTGGAAAGGGGGCAAGGGGCACCAGTCCATTAATTAATTAATATAACTAAAAGGCATCGGCCAAATCCACAGTAAGTTACTGTGGATTGGCAATTTTTCACATGTACTCCGCGGGAGTACATGTGCCTGCCTTTTTTTTTTTTAATTTCGTTTTTTTTTTAAATTCTTTTTTTTCTTCTAAATTTCGTTTTTTCTTTTTAAATTCATTTTTTTATAAATTTCAATTTTTCTTTTTTAAATCCTTTTTCATCTGCCCTTTTTTTTAAATTTCGTTTTTTAAATTCTTTTTTTCTAAATTTCGTTTTTTTTTTAAATTCTTTTTTTTCTAAATTTCATTTTTTTCTTTTTTTTAAATCCTTTTTTTATCTTACAAATTTCATTTTTTTCTTTTTAAATTCTTTTTTTTAATTCGTTTTTTTATTTTTAAATTCTTTTTTTCCTAAATTTTGTTTTTTTTCTTTTTTTTAAATCCTTTTTTTCCTTACAAATTTCGTTTTTTTTTAAATTCTTTTTTAAAAATTAGTTTTTTTCTTTTAAATCTTTTTTCTTCTAAATTTTGTTTTTTTCTTTTTAAATTCTTTTTTTCTTAAATTTTGTTTTTTTTTCTTTTTAAATTCTTTTTTTTACTAAATTTTGTTTTTTTTCTTTTTAAATTCTTTTTTTTACTAAATTTCGTTTTTTTCTTTTTAAATTCTTTTTTTTTTCTAAATTTCGTTTTTTCTTTTTAAATTCTTTTTTTTCTAAATTTCGTTTTTTTCTTTTTTTTAAATCCTTTTTTTTTCTTACAAATTTCATTTTTTTTCTTTTTAAATTCTTTTTTTTAAATCGTTTTTTTCTTTTTAAATTCTTTTTTTTCCTAAATTTTGTTTTTTTTCTTTTTTTTAAATCCTTTTTTTTCTTACAAATTTCGTTTTTTTTCTTTTTAAATTCTTTTTTTCTTCTAAATTTAGTTTTTTTTTTCTTTTTAAATTCTTTTTCTTTTCTAAATTTCGTTTTTTTTCTTTTTAAATCTTTTTTTCTTCTAAATTTTGTTTTTTTTTTCTTTTTAAATTCTTTTTTTTGCTAAATTTCGTTTTTTTCTTTTTAAATTCTTTTTTTTTCTAAATTTTGTTTTTTTCATTTTAAATCCTTTTTTTTTCCTAAATTTCATTTTTTTTAATCCTTATTTTGGAAAGTGTTGCTTTTCGTTTGTTTTTTTTGGGATTTTTTAAATCCTAATTTTAGAAAATTACTCTGTAAAAGTTGTTTTCGTTTGTTTGTTTTTTTAACTTGGATATTAATGACAGCTTACGCGTATCATGATTAATCTCCGGATCTATTTTTTTTCCTTTTTTTGTTTCCACTTCTATATTTTTTCCCCTTTTTTTCCACTTATATTTTTCCCCATGACCGGGGTGTCCGAGTTATTTTATGCGCAACATGATTTTTTTTCATATTACTGTTTAAAAAGGTGTTTTTCCCTTGCATTGTTTATTTTAATAACCATGCTTTTTTAATAATAATGTTCACAGTTCAATACTCGTGTGAAGAAGTGTTTCTGTTTTTTTATTTTAATCGGGCTTTTTATTTTCTTTTAGACACGGGTATCCGTTACGACTTATGCGCACTCGACTAATCTCTGAATCCATTTATTATTATTATTTTTTATTATCACTTACATATTTTTTTTCATGACCGGGATCTCCGGATTAGTGAACGCGCATCATGATATTTATATTTTTTTTTATTTATTTTTGTTAAAGTTTCTAGGATATTTTTAATCTTTCATTAATTATATGTTCTGATATTTATTGGATATTATCTCATACTGAATATATATAGGGATAAAAAACATGACCTTGGATTTTTGAATAAAAAAATTAATATCAGTATTCTTAAATACATTTACTATAATCGTATAATGAATAAATCGAATAACATAAAAAAAAATTGTCTTCAAATTTTAATTTTGTACTTAACACAATAACAATACCAATAATAATTTAATTGTTTTTCTTGCTTACTCTTTTGTTATTGTTTTTCTCTCTCCATATAATCTAATAATTTTTATTATTTTGACAGTGATGACAATGATATTTTTTTAATTTTCTTAAATTTTCTAGGATAATTTTAGTCTTTCATTAATTATATGTTCTAATATTTATTGGATGTTATATATATATATATATATAGGGAAAAGAAAACATGACCTAGGTTTTTTGGAATAAAAACATTAATATCATTTTAAAATTAATATTGAAATTTGGTACTCTTTTGTTTAGATTTATTTCTTAAAAACAAATTTATAATATTTTCATTTTTAATATTTTAAATATAATATTGCTGGGGAAAAGATAAACTAAAAAAAAAAAGTATTTACGTAGGTTATCTGCAATTACAAAATATACGCGTCACTTTCCATTTTGATTACATAAATTTTATCAATTATAACTATACTAAATAAATATTAAACTAATAAAATACAATACATATAAAAACAATAATTTTTTTACATAGATAAAAAAAGCGACGCATCAGCTGGGTATACCGCTCGTTCATTCTAT